>JAZHYW010038758.1:0-34914 GCA_037355805.1 Ixodes ricinus | reverse complement strand
TTAAAGGGGCAATGCAACAAGTTTTGTACTTTGCGAAAATACCGCTTAGAACGGATCCCTGACGTTAAAGACCTATGAAACACGCGTTCGTTTTTCACCCCACACAATAGAAGTCCCAGAAAAAAATTAAAGAAAAACGAGCAGCGTTCACCCCCTCAACTCACAGCGAGAACAAGCGGCCACGTGATCTGGAGCCGATTATATGCCGCCAATGTTGATCATAGCCACGCGCTGGGGTTGGCAAAGCACAGGACACGCGCTGAGTTCCAGACATTGTTATGGCTCGGCTATTGTCGTCGTTGCAGCGATTTGACACGGGCCACTACCCGAATGCTTCTCGAGCTTGTAATTATCACGAGCCCAAATCGAGTGCCCACGCAATGCTCGGGTCCAATCTATGAACCGCATTCAAATATCGTCATTGGAGTGTACTGCGATCCCCACGTTACGTCATCAAATTTTGCAAAGGAGAGATTGAATGAAAATGATCGCTTTTGTCCTCGAAATTACACCGCAACAAAGGAGTTTCTTGGCCAGTGGCGTTGCGTGCGAGTATCCTTGATTCCCACTAGTGCCAGTAAGCTCGACGTTTGGCGTTCGTTTGTGAAGAAAATGAAATAACGTTTATTTAACCGGGTTAACTCTGATTACATGAATAGGCCTCTTCGCGTCCGGTAATTGGCGTGCATAGGGTCGTTCTCTCCACGAGACGATCTCTTTGTTCTGAGGCATGGCTCTGGGCAAGGTTCAGTTCAGTTCTCCGAATCGCGCAACAGTGCGCTTTAACACGGACGGTGGAAGGGGGTTGAATTCGACCTTGATCCTCACGGACTCGCGAAGCGTCTCGCGTTGTGAATATACATTACACACCATTTTGTGAAATCACCGCGTAAGCTGAGGCTAGACGAACAAGCTGGGCTATAGCTAACACCCTCTTCTCTCCACTTCCTTATTTTATAGCGCAGCTCTTAGGCGCCCTTTCCGGCTTGAGCGGCGTCGCCGTCGGCGTCGCGTCGGCGTAACTGTTCACGTGACCCCAGGTCACGGGCCCCCAGGTCACGTGACCCCCCCCCCCCCGTGCCTTACCCTCCTCCTCAAGAGCTGCGCTCTACTCCGGCGTTACAGGAGTTGTAAATTTATTTTCGACGTAATCAATTATGAAATTTAGAAGCTTTGTAAGCGTCATTTCTATAATACTTAAAAGCAGCATCTGTAAAGATTTTCTTTGTTTTACGCAATTGCGAACGCACTACGGACCTTCTTTTTGAAATACCGAAAATCGCAAGTCCGGAATGATGCCGCCTCGCCTTGTTTTGTTTTTTTATCCTATCTTTGAAAACATGGAGGCGCACTACATATGAGCACTGAAGAGGATCGGTGAGTCGGGAGTCGAACGAAGTTATCTCTTTGAAGTGCCCGACGACCTCTTAGACTTGGAAAAGGAAATGGCGTCAAAGCGGTCAAAACAACTGGATTTGTGCCTGTGTACCGTAGTTTCGGTTAGACCCCGCTGGGGCAGCCTTCACGGAGACGTGACCACTGACGTCGTCTCACAAAGTGCACTACGGTTCCTCTCAACCTCACACCGTTTCAAAGAATTTAAAATCGCTGAAAGGGCCCTTGAAAGAACTTCAAACTCGAAAGTGAAGCGTCGTCTGCTCACAGTGATAGGCGTTACGCCCGGAGAAGAGCGGTTGTTCGCGGGACGCGGGCGAACACGACACTTTGGGTCGGGACTCGGTAAGGTCTGGAGGCGTGGAGAAATTCGAGTTGCAGGAAGACTGAATTTCTGACGTCACTGCACTCGCAGCAGAGCATAGGGCGTTAACTTCAACCTGGTGGGTTCAATCCCCGCCCCCGCCCGTTTCGGGATCTGGATGAGCATCGTACTGGAGCGTGCGGTCGTGCATCACTACCGCGTGGTGCATCGCGCAGAGACCCCAGGCTAGCGGTTGTACTGTACTCGGCTAAATTGCTCAGCTACAAAGCGAGTGACTCGTTGCAATTAATGGCTGACCAACTACACGGGTGTATGGGTGTCCGACCAACAACCCTGACAGCCCATTATTATTCAAATTCGCTTCGGGAAATTGCCTTTGTAGAGCACAGCTTTTGGGCGCTGCCTGTTCCAGTGTTTGGCATTGCGTCGCCGCCGCCGTCGGCGTGCCAGATACGTTGCATATATAGGACGCCACTTGACTTCAACAATACCAATTCCCCGCCAAATTTAGCGAAGAAATCCGAATCGGTGTGTACGTCTGTGACGTCCCATAATCGCAACACTGCGCATTCAGTTTCCACGCTAAATTTAGTGGTAAACTGACGTCATATGACATCAACATCAACTCAGTTTTCCCCGTAAATTTAGCGGGAAACTGAATTGTGTTGACGGTCACGTGACGTCTTTCCCGCTAAATCTCGGGGAGAAACTGAATTTGTTGATAGGTGACGCGGAAACGAAGTCATGCGACGTCGTTTTCCCCGGTAAATTTAGCGGGGAAACTGGAATTGGTGTTGAGGTCACGTGGCGTAAATTTTCCAGCTAAATTTAGTGGGGAAACTGTGGGAGGAGGGGAGGGTATGGAGGAGGAGGAGGCTAGAGTAGAGAGGAGGAGGATGTGGAGGTACGCAGGAGGAGCTTTACTCGGTTCTTGAGAACGTAGTCCTTATTCCTCATCTGCCCGATCGGCTGGGAGCCCTGCCTCCTGAATCGTCGCTCCTGTGAAGGAAAATTACACTTGGCTCGATCATGCTGACAAAGTCCGCGGCATGCGTGAATGCCCGTGAACGAGCTGGCAGACGAACGCTCTGTGTGGCGCGAGGAGGCCACGCGGCTGTTTTACGTACGGCTACACACCTTGTTCCTGTCTCGTTACGCAACGTGGGACACGACGTCATAGCCTGACGTGACGTCACAGCTGCCGAGCGACACCGTGAAGTCACGCGACGTCATGGCAACACGATGGAGTCATGACGCCCACGCTGACATTGTCTTGACGTTTCATAATGACGTCCGACAACGTCATAACGCCGTCATTGAATGTTATCTTGCTGTCTAAACGACATCACAGTTTTTACTTTCATTTTTGGTACGTTTTCAAGGTGGAAATGAGAATCGGGGCGGAATGATTTGAGTTAATCAGTGCCTGCCGAAACGCAAGCGTTGTGCGTTGAGCTGGCGCATGGCACGGCACGACCTGGTTTTCGACCGCCATATTTGTGGGAAGTGGAGACTTATCGGTCGCTGGGGTAGCGAATGCTTGAGCTGGCTCACTGCGGAAGCGCTCCACCAGGAAGGTGGATATTCCGAGCGGAGTGGACGGCGGTCATAAAGATGAGTGCGCTGCACGGCGTCGCTCTGTCGCTCCGGTGTAGCGGAGCACGGCATGCTGAATAGGGACGTGATCTGCGACTGAAGTAAAAGGGTCAGTTCGCGAGGTACAGAGCGCGACACAATTAGCGCGAAGAAACATTCGGTAGCGAGCAACTGCAAGGGGCGATGCAAGCGTTGAAAGCCTCTTGCATTGAGGCGCAACGTCTCGGCAGCAGTCGATCGCTCGTGCAACCTGAGCACCAGTGAAAAAAGCTGTTGCCTGCGCTTGTATACCTTTTGCTGGTTAGTCCATGTTCGGGCTGCAAAAAAGTACAGAGGACGTTTAAGCTTCCGCTCATTTCAAGAGTGGAACGCGGATATGCTAAACAATAAACCACACTATCTCGTTCCCAAGCTCGTGCCAGCCAAACTTCAGGCAAAATGAGACTGACCTTGGACTTGGGTGAGTGGTGGGTGACCATCAAACATGCGGTTTCCGCGGACGCCTCGATCACACGCAACCCACGCGGCGATGCGCGTCGCCAGAGAGGCAACCTGGAAAAGACACTCAGCTCTTGCTGTCCTTCAGCTCGACTGGAGTCGCCTTCTGACCGGGTGGCCCACGACTTCTTCAGGCCGCGCTAAGGAAGTGTGGCGTTGGGGAGGTGATGCTGAACTGATGGCTCTATGCTACCGGATATATTGGCGAGACTCTCGACGACGGTGGAGATCGACACTCGATACAGATAGGCCGCTTGGTGCGACAGGGCTGCTCGCCTCGTCAGTGCTTGCACTCCGCTGGAGCCCCTCTGCCAGGCCGTCATCCAGGATACGCCCCTCATGGGGACCCGGCTGGGCGACCAGCACTGAAACTGCTGGTACGCCGAAGATCTGGCCTTGATATGTGCCTCCAAGACGCAGGTGGAGTCCGCTCTCAGGCATGTCGCGCTTTTGTTTCAAGCGCACCGAGCAGAAATCAACCATTGGAAGTCCATCGAAACCTGAATGGGCGAATGGGCCACGAAGCCAGAAACTTTGGCAGGAATTGCATGGGAAACCACAATGGACAGCTGTCTGTAGTCCGTTGCAATCGAGCAGGTAGGGCGAGGGAAAGGGAGGTTGGGGAGAAAGAAGCAGATTTGGAACGCTGGAGAGGAGGAAGAAACCTCTCCGGCACCTCCTTCGCTTCCTCCTTCCTGGCCTTACTTTTCCATCGCCCTGTCCTGCGTGTCTGAGAGGGGGTTTCCTTCGTCCCTCCTGTCCCCTCTCCGGGATTGTTTTCGCCCCTTGTCCTAGCGCCTGCTTGCACCTTGCATTTGATTGCATTATAATATTACCCTGAGTTGTAACGGACTATAAGAGCTCCGACCGGCGAGCGTGGCCCTAGTGGAAAAAATTGCGTGCCGGAAGACCTAGTGCCATCCTGCAGCACCGCATGGCAGGGCGGCGCTTATCGCCTCCGATCGAGCGCGCGCCGTACGACGCTGGAGGCGGCACTTACGTCGCCGTCTGATTCCCCGAGGCATTCCGACGCCCGGACCGCCGGACTGACGCTTTGCGTACAGTATCTCCCGCTTAAGTCCGACCCTGGCGATCTCTTTGCGGGGCTCAGGCCACCTGCTGCGTTGAGTCAGTTGCCAACCGAATCACCGGAGCTGGGCGACCTTGATATAGAGATCGTCGATGGAGAGGACGCGGCGCAGCAACCCCTTCCTGAGCCTGCGGCCGGGGATCGGGCCTGGTGAATTCGTGGTTGTAGCTCCACGCACCGCTTCCTCGCTCTTCCGAGGCAATTGAGACCCCATCTTCCGAAGTGCCCTCCATGACCTCGGCTACCCGTACCTCGGAACGTGGATGGTCACCACGAAAGGCCGCACCACCACGGCAGCAGGCCTGCGCGTTCTTCGCCTCATAAGTCATGTTTAATCACTTTCGTTCGGCGCATGACGTCACGTTTCACGCGAGCGTTATCGGATGTTTGAATTTCACACGCGAGGTCATGTGACTGTGACGTCATGACCCTATCGACCAATCAGGATTCGCCCGTCCCGCCGAGCGCCGGATCTGCGACTCGAGCTCCTTAACTTTATCGTGTTAAAAGTAGACCTCTTTCAAAACCCCACCAAGCAACATGTGGCGGTCGTCATTGCTTGGGCACGAAGCGTGTGATTAGATCCTAGTCCTCGCCGAACGCTGACGTCACACCTCGTGTCCAGTACATACGCACAGAATGTGCCCAAACAATGGCCGACTCGCATGAGTGACAGCTCCTAGGTGGCGCCTACTTTTGGAAAAGGGTCTATTGTAGGGGAGCATGGGAACTTAATTAGCGTTTAGTACAGCATAATAAAAATCTTTAAAACAATAGTACTATTGTTTAAAGATTTCTGCTTACTATCTACTTAGATGGTAAGCAGAAATTTGGGGTTACGTCGCCGATACAGAAGCGGGCTACGTTTAGGGGAGCGAAGCAATAGCGTGTAACGCTTCCGTTAGGGCTGTCCAAACAGGACAAAATATTTTTTAATGTGCAAAATAAAAATAAAAAAATAAAAAAGAGGCACAATGGAAAAAAAAAAAGAAAAGAAAAGTGAACCACTGAAACAGGAAAGCTTTCTTTCTCGTCTCGTCGCTGTCGTCTCCTCCCTTTTCCCATTTTCGGGAGGTTGGGAGAGATAGAACAACGGTGGATGCCTCGACGACAATCACCATGCAGAGCGTGTGAGTGGAACACGTTCTACCCTACGTCAGCGAGCTCGCTCCAAGGCTCTGACACGCTAGTGGAAAATATCTTTGCGCACGGGAAAGAAAACTTCTCACGGAGAACTGGAAGTGAAGAGAAAGCCTCCACTTTCTGTGGCCGATGTGAGATTAGGAAGTTTGAATAGACCGTTTCCGCAGCCCGCTAAGCACCCGCATAGCGCTCCGTATTCCCCGACAAGACCTTCAACTATGCAGACAAGGCTGGCGGCGCGCATGCGCAGATGCGGCGTTTTTTTACGGATACCGTAGCGGAGGAGAAAAACGATATGCTGCAACCCCTATTGCCACTGAAGGTTGTTCGCAAGGCGACGAAGAACGAGAGAGAATGGGACGAGCATACCTCGGAGGAACGAAGTGCCTGGCCTCGTCGGTGACCTTGTAGCCGCTGTTCAGCCACCGGAAACCTGACGACGGTCTTCACGGCGCTGCTCCGGGGATTGTACACCGAGACGAAGAACTGCGCGAGACCACACGTCAGGTGTTTCTGTCCCGCACTTTTGTGCACGTCGGACGCCATGCATGTTACCCAGCAGGGCGTGGAAAGTCCCGAGCATTGGGGGGAATGTGGTGAGGGACGAGTGCCTCAATGTCCTACTGTTTAGGGTGATTCCATCGTCTGTAGTATCCGATGCCGACAGCACGCGCTCACAGGGAAAATACAAAGACATGGCAGGAAACAAAATGTCGCCGTAGCACAGTCACCGCAACGAGCGCGTGCAGGGACACGCTCTTTCACGCGCTTCACGACAACAAAAAATAAAAATAAGCGTTCGAAACAAAATGGCCAGATGTCATCACCCCAAGCAAAGCGCACATATAAAGCACTCTAGATTGAACCATCAGAATTCATAGGTTCTGCAGCCCGGGCTTCGCGCTCCACGCGCTTCGAGCTGCTGTGTGTTACCACACTCAGCCAGCGATCCCCTCAGAGCCAATAAATTAGCTACTCTTAGAGTATCGGCACTCTGCAGGGGCTTCCATCAAGCTGCAATCTCTGCAGCTTTTTCTCCAGCTTCCATCGCCCATTTTTTATTATGAGAGTAAATGAAAATGAATTGAATTGAATTGAATTGAGATATGGTTGTGGGCGCCGCCATCTGGTGCTTGTGCAGAGCAGACGCAACTGCCGATCGTCATGATACAAAAGTGCGACTGCCTCAGCATTAGATTCGGTTTTCAAAGCTATATAATGTAATGTTTTTCGCTTTGTCGCGAACTGTTGAAACCTTTGTGGAGGGCGGAAAATCGTTTTCTGTATTTTCAGATAAAGCTTCAGATAACTGGCAACCATGATTTTAAGCCGCAAGATGGGTAAGTGTCGTTACTCTGAAGCGTAGCTCATTTAGTGGCACTATAGATCTCCCTATGCGATAATTATAAGCTATTTCTGTGTTTAGATACTGGAATGTCTTCAAGTGGCTATTTTTGGCTATTAGTACATCTTTTTGACCAGATTGGTCTTAAATAGCTACCAGAGGTCCGAGCGATGGAGCGTGACGGATCACCTTTTCGAAGCCTTCACTCGCGAAGCACTCGCTCTGGTTCAGGAGGTGGCAGAAGGTGGGGTACAAGTTTCGGTTCGTTCCCAACGTGATCAAAGCTTCCACTCCCAGAGCCATAACCTTCTGAAAATAAAATAGCCGGTAGACAGGGCTAGCCGTTAGCTGGAGAACGGAAATGTCCAATCTATTTTTTTTTTTTTAGAAAGGAATTAATGTTTTTTGGCGCAGTGCCAGTTTTACGAATATTGACGCTCCAAAGGTCAGCTCGAAACTTCGAATGAGAGAGAGGGCGCAACTGTTAACGTACCTCGCACGCTGTGTAAGACCGGCCAAGGATGTCCCCAAAGTCTTTGGCCACGGGCTCGGTGCAGGTACCGCTGTGCACGATACAAAATGAGGACAGCATTTTGTGACGTACATTTTTTGAACAGGAATGTCGCGCTCTGTTCTTGGGGACGAGGCGCGGAAGGTATAGCAAGGTGAACGTGGCAGCAGCTGGTCATCAAGACTAGAAACACGGCAGTGAAAATCCCGTGCTACTATCCTTAATTTTATTCCAGAAAAAGATGGTTCGCTTTTATGGTGAAAGGGTCGTATACGCTACTCGAACAAATAATAGGTTTCAATATTTATTTTTGTGCAGAACGGATTTATGGGTTCATGTGACACGACTATAAGGCTTTTTGTCCGATGTCGCTTGGGGTGTAGGAAAAAATAATCGGAAGCGACTTACGTGATGGCATCATGATGTTGCGCCATGGCCACAGCTTTATCTGCGCGTTACACAATGTGAACCTTTGTATCATATCGTATATTTTTGACACGTTTAATTTATATTTTTAGTGAGTCAATATTTATTAGGGACAAGGTTAGCTACCAACGCTTTATTTTTATCCACATGTCCCAACCCTTCCGCGACAAAAATAACGCAAAGACGCGTACCTTTGTCAATCATCCATTTATTAGTTTTATGGTGACCCAGTAGCTTGCCAGCCATCTAACATTGACGTCGTTTTTTTTTTTTTCACTTTACATTTGTTAGATGAAAGGGTGTTGGATCGGGTGTGCTCTTTATAACTGGCGCTAGCTCGCGCCACCTAGCCTATAAAACTAAAGCATGTGATTCCCTAGATGTGTTGGCAATGTTGCTCACCCAGAAGGTCGATAGCGGTTTCCGTGATGTTGGCCAACACTGTGATCTGCCGGCATGCCTGTCAAGCATAAGAGGACAAGAGTGGGGAAACTTTGTCCAATCGCTTCATTTTCAAGTTGCGACAAAGCGACTTTGTTGATAATAGGCACTATAGAGCTCACGGTTTAGGTCTGCATTAAAGCAAGTCTTATTACAAGCGATGATGGTCACCGATTTATCTGACGAGCGTCGTGTTGCCCTTGTCTAAATGCATTCGCTGTTGTATACTACCTCCTTTCCTACTCATTTTGGTACTATTTTCTAGTGGTAGTCATTAGAACCAATGCACAATCGCTGTTTCGCGTACTTACGGAATGTAAATAGAATTAGTGCCTCCCAACCTACACAAGTGGAAGCACAGAGCCGGGAGAAGATTCGCAAAGCGATGTTTTGAACGTTACCTGCAGAAAATTGGAAGTCCGTCGTATCAAGTACTTGAGGGACGGTCTGGAGGAGTAGAAGCCCGTCCACAGGTCACCTGGCTTGTCCGAATAGGGGAAGAAGTCGCCCTTGTGGACAGGCTCGATCTCGTTGGAGCTGTTAACGTATGCCGTGGTCCACTCGGCATTCAGGCTCCGTAGAAAACATCCGGGCGTCGAGTAGAACGCGTAGAATCCACTGTCGTTCTGTGTTCGCACAAGCCAGATTGACGAGAAACACTTCAGGCGGTATATATATATATGATGTCCTAAGCACATTGACAGTTCATCTTATATGGAACGTTAAGACATCCCGAGGGAAAACATAACAAAACGATCAGCGCGAAAAACATGGTACTTAAAGTGAGAAAACACACAGGGCAGGCGCTGTCCTGTGCTCCTTCGACTCCATCCCGGCTGCTTTGGGCTGTTTTTCATTATGTCGATCAATCACCAACTAGCTCAACAATTATACTATTTTAAAGTAGAATCATGAGGGCATCAGCGGGACAACGCGTGCTGCCGGGGAGGCGGCGTAGATGTCATATTCACTTCTACAGGACTTGTACGGCAAATTGTAAGACATTCTGAAAAAACACGAGTTTAAAACTCCGAGCATTGAGTGTTCCAGTTTTGTATGTAAGCACGGAAAGATTTAGAGCGGCTTCAGGATATCCCGACCTCTCTCCGAGGTCAAGCTAAAGCTAAACTCAAGCAGACTTCTCATATGCTGGGAATAAAATTCGGGCTTCGCTCCTGGATCGAAGGACGATAGACTATAAGGTAAAAGTTCGCGCGGTACCAAGATCTGACATGATGCGGCAACGCAGGGACAACCCCACAAGTGAACCCAGATTTTGTAGTCCGACAACACGGAATAGTTATGAGGGAAAGCAGATCGGCTTGAGCACGCTCTATGCTTGATTTTGGCCCACGGAGGTACTGAATCGGTAAATTATTCCTCGCCCGACGATTGCTTAGAGCTCAACGGGTTATGCTGGTGTAATCTATTGAGCAACTGCTATCGGCGGCGAAACAGACCAAGCGCGATGAATGTGCCATTACTTTGAGCTTTTAGTGTGTGCGTCTGTGTTTGCATACTTCATAGTCTCTGACTCTGCTTATGGTAAAACGAAGTATAGCATAAACTTTGGAGCTCGTTTGGCGTGGAGGGACAGTTCGCAAGACCTGAGGATACTCTTACTATACGTTTGTGGCAGTTAGAGGGCTTTCATGCTGAGCGACCACAACACAGGCATCTCATGCGTTCCAGTCGATGGGTGCTCGCTTTCTATTGTTCTGTCTGACGACTATTCCCTGCTTCGAAAACCTCTAAGCCGGTTGGCAAGGCGAAGATGCAGCAATATCGAGAGAGAAGGGCATGAGAAGAGCAGTGCATAAAGGTCTTCACACTAGTTGTCCACTTTTTGTTTATCTTAAGATTGCTGCAAACGGCGTGCCTCCGACAGGATGTTATGGTCGTAGGTCCCTCTGTACAACTATTTGTCGTGAGAATGCCACTAAGTGCATATCTTACATGATTGAATTCGTTGTTCAGACGGCGTTCAACAATGTCTGCAGTGAACAGCAAGAACGAGATATCGAAAGCATCTTTCAAAATAAGATCCGTGGGAGAAAAACAGCAAAACCAAAACTGGGTGGCTCTCACGCTACTTTGACAAGAACACGAAGGGCCGTCATAATGGTACTTACTTGAGAATTAATGATGTCCATGAGGCTGTCCATTCCACTGTACCAGCGCGTTGCGTTGTAAAAGGCAAAGTCGTCTCCAAACATCACAATTTTTTGGTTGGTCCGGAATCCGTCCTGCGTGAGCGTGTTGGCCGAATAGGCGTAGTTATTTGATCCCCTTCAGTGCGCAAGAGCATCTCTAACACTCTACAAGAACTCTGTGAAGGGGAAAACTGTAGGAGACAACAAATCTCCACATTGTGATCGCGCATAAATTGTTCGTAAACGTAGCGACACTGTCTAGATCTTAATAGACAACTAAGCGACAAACTCAACATAGACGCAACAGAAGATGTTCAATCATGATGTTTCAAACCCGAGACTCTGTGGTGAGGGGAAAAAATAATAAAACTTTGAAGTTTAAGAACGAGGTTATGTCTGTCGACATTTTACAGCGATAGCTGTCATGGGCACTTCCCACCACCCCACCACGGGAAATAACGTCCGTTGTAGTTTGTTTATGTTGTGGTTGGCGATGGAGGGCGTCCGTCGCCGATGTCGCAAAAATCCTGGAAAAAGATCGCCAGCCACACGCTCGAACCGAATCTGGGTCTGTCACAGCGCAAACATACCCGTCTCCGACGGGTATGTTTAAAAACGTATTTTCGCCGAAAAAAATTATTTTGAGGGTGCGAAATTTACGCTGGAGAAAGTAGTTGTTCAGCAGCATGGACACTGCAACAGCGTCTGGTTTGACGTCAGCGAATTCACTTTTTCGGCTAATCAGTCGATATTTTTGGGAATATTGGGGGATGTAGATGATAAAGCTATAGAGCCCCCAAAAGACCAAGTCACTGTAAGTGGGCATTTTGAAAGCTGTATACGTTCTCCCTGTGAGGAGTTAAATCGCACCTTTCCCACAAAAATAATCACCAATATATTTTCATTGACCGCTTGTCTATATTTCGTTGCTTTCAAGCTTAAATTGCTTTGTACTTGAATCAAGAAATCACCGAGCAAGAAAGTTTTTATATCAGGTTGAACACGACGAACGAAGCCGTGGTCTTCTGAGAAAATCGGAACGTTTTCTTTTCTTTCTACTCTCGACTTCGTTCGTCAGTTACATGCATGTAAATAATAATGGGAAACAAGGAAGCAAAAACTAGAAAAGTAATGCCCTTTTGAAAGAAAATCAGAACGCGAGAGAAGAAGCAAATAAAGGATTAGTGTTCACTAACTAAAACAAATCAAGCTATTGCTGCAGAACAATGGCCGTGTTTACTCAAAAAAAAAGTTGTTAATTAAACTGTACCTTCAGTTTACAGGAATTATTTTCTCTCCGCATTGTTTTCAGTGACCGGAGAGATTTATCGGTATATCTCTACTTATTAGGAATCACTAGTTTATTGATAGAGTTATCTAAATAAAATTAATCTGACAGATCAAATAAGTTTGACTTAAATCAAATAAGTCTGCTTTATTATGTTTTTTTTTCAAAAATATCTCCACTTTTTTTAACCCTGGTTTTACTTAAACATACCATCAGAAATAAACAATGTTGTCGATATAGAATTCTTTTTTTGTGTCTGTGATTGCTTTATTTGTTTCCAGAAATATCTCAATTCTTTTTTTTCATTCTGTTTTTTTTTTTTAACGTACGACCAGAAATAAAGAATGCTGCCGATATAGAAAACAATTTTTTGTGTGTGACTGCTTACTTAGGGTTGCTTGTTTTAGAACTCGATATACACAACGATTATTTCGGAATTCGAATGGCTCTCACCTCACGAGTGAAGTTGAGCAGAAGTGGCGTGGAGTTTTTCAGCTGCTCGTTCTAGAGGAGAAAAAAAATCAAAGCAAATCGCGGTCAAAGTTTTTGGTCAGGGGACACACTCGAGATACGAAAGTTTCGATTCGCCTTCTTATATAGACCAACACGCACAGTATGTGTGTGTTGGTTATAGACCGTTCCAGCTCTTATCTTCCAGTCGAAAAATGCTGAGTCACTGGACTGTTACGCATGCGTGGCGTCTCATATTTCGTGGAAGACAGCTACTGCGCACGCTCAGAACGCCTTCCACAGCCCAGAAGACAAAGATGGCAGCGCCCAGAAGGCGATATCTGGAAAGGTCTATAGACCAACGCACACCGCGCGTGCGCAGTGCCGACAGCATCGCCATCGCAGCTGTGGCATGACGTCATTAGGTCCCTGCTTCGTGATTGGTCCTTGGGCGGTTTTTTCTTTTGTCGGCTAAAGCCGCAACTTTATTGGCTGCGGAACGGTAATGAGATGGTCGTATTTCGGCACGCCCTAAGGGTAACACTACCGAACGTCGGTGCTTCTTAGTTACTACGTTAGTTAGAAAAACAAAAAGTGACACAAATCTGGCGTTACTTGAGGCCTTCTAATTGGTTTGATTGTTTGAAGAGAAACGAGGATCCTCACTTGCATGCAGAATAGCAACGTGTCCTCCCCTCCCTCTCCCTCCCACCCAGAAAAAAAAAACACCAACAAACAAACAAAACTTAAGTTTTATTTAGTTTTTCTTTTTACTGAAAAATAAATTATGTTTATTTTCTGCCCAAATGTAGCTCTAGCTCGCGGTACGAACCAGACGGCCAAAGCTATAGAACTGTAACCGTTATCTAAAAACAAGAGGTAAAAGCGATTCTCTGAAACTTTCTTTAGGAAAAATGGGGGCCTCGTTTTAATCACAGAGTCACCGACAGCGTACGAAACGCAGAGTGTGGCGAATCCTGTGCACCTCATTTAGGGCACCGCGCAGCCAATGAGATGGGCAGTATTCGCAGGTAAGTATACGCCCAATCACCAATCACGAAACAAGGAGCGTGAATTCACGTAAGAGCTGCCACGCTCCGGTTGGGATACGACATAAAGATGCCGAGCTCTGTTGGCTCCGATTGAGAAGGATAGTGCATAGACCTCGAGGCGGCTAGTATTAGGTCTACCCACCATCCTTCAATCAGAGTCAATCAGAGCTCGGCGTCTTGTGACGTCACGGACCTCTGCAAGTAGCAGACGAATCACGCTTGCATCGTCCTCCACTTGACGCAAAAGGGCATGATTCAATAATTCACGAAATAACTCCTCGAAGTGTCACAACTACATGGCGTTCTTTCTATTTTGTTTTTATTAACTATAAATATGGCGTCTATGCGCGAATGTCTCAAACGATTGGTTTACGCACGCCTGATGTCAAAGGGGGAGGAACCTAATCTCATATCGATATGCATTCACTGACTAATAAATAACTGCGAGTGCTGCTCCCTATTTGCCTCGTTTATGCGTAGAAACGAAAATGAATGTTCGTGCGCCTTTTTCCGAGTTTTGGACTCGCGTATATTTTTACAGCGGAGCTGTTAAAAAGCCTCTGACACGCAAAAAAATAAAAAAAGATCATTTTTTTTTCATGCTAGTCGTTGAAATGGCATATCAGGACATCACAAAAAAATTGTTTCACTATAGAGTTCCGTAGTTTTTTTAGAAAAAATAGAAATACGAGGCCCAATTCAAAGTTCCCGCCAGTGCACTGTGACGTAACAGTGTACCGCAGTGTGTCGGGGCCGTCAGAAGGGAGGCAGAGAAGGGAGGCATCGCCGGAAGTCACGTGAGTTGTATTCCTCCTCGTGCTTACCGCGAGCGCGTGTAATATTTTTTTAAATATTTTTGTTATTCTCCGCACCTCCGCGAGCGATCCAAGCAGACAAGGTTCCTCTTTTTTTTTTTTTGCTTTTCATCGCTTAATGTTGCTGTAAAGGTAGAAGAGGAGGAGTCAGTGAATTGACGTGATCAAGAAAAAAGACGACGAGCTATCGAGGAAACAAGACGTGCGATCCCGAATTCCTGCCCAAGGTCAAACCATTGCACCAACACGAAGGGGACCTGGAACCCAGTTGCAGCCGCCTTTATCATCGACGACTGCCAAAGACGCTCCAACCAGCCAGCCGACACACGAAAGGGCCCTTGGAGCTCCCCGAAAGGGGATTTTCAAGGGTCCAAAGATGAGCACCGGAGCAGGACCGGCTAAGCCTACTGCTGCGCTTGCCCATTCCATCCAGGCAGGCATTGGCGGCCAAGCACCAGCGGCGACTACGTCCTATTCAATGACCTCTCTGCCCAGTACTCCTGTACCGGCATCAGCGTCGGATCCTAAATGCTCTCAGCAGACACCGGCTGACATAGACCACAGCTACCACAACAACCAAGATAATCAGTCAGGACACGCCAGTCTGAGAAAAAGACCTACTGACATTGACGGCGACTCTGCTGAATCGTCGATGACATTTGCCGAACAACAGGCAGCAGAAGTTATCACAATGGATCACGAATCAACAGAAGGAGACCTTGAAGGATTCATCCCTTGTACAACATCGCAGACAAAGGACAACGGGAGTCCCGGTACTCCTGACGCCTACAAACGAGACACAACGCCTCCAGCAACTAAACCCGCTGATGCTGAGCACGGATGTCAACATGGCAGCAGGCGGCCCGATTATACGCCACCAATTTACTGCCAGGGGTGGTCTTCTAGTCGAAGTTGCAGAAGTCTCTTCTGTCAACAAACTCATGCAGGTACAAACTCTCGGGGGATACCAGTACAAGTCACCATTCCTACTACCTACCTCCAGAACTTTGGACTAATCAAGGGAGTACCTCTGTGGTACACGGACGCTCAACTGGCTGAGTTCCTGCAACCAGAGGGTGTCGTCGCGGCTCGCCGCCACTATCGCCGTCGAGGAAAGCCTGGTGACGCAGCAACACCATCTGACCGTGTTGTTCTCACCTTCCGTCCGAATACAGAACGTCCATCGAAAGTGAACCTTGGGTTCACCCGGCATGAAGTCGCTGAGTACATTCGAGGCACCACCTAGGTGCTTCAATTGTCAAGCACTCGGCCAGTTGAGTGTCCGTGTACCATAGAGGTACTCTCTTGATTAGTCCAAAGTTCTGGAGGTAGGTAGCAGGAATGGTGACTCTGTACTGGTATCCCCCGAGAGTTTGTACCTGCATGAGTTTGTTGAGCAGAGAGATACTTCTGCAGCTTAGACTAGAAGACCACCCCTGGCAGTAAATTGGTGGCGTATAATCGGGCCGCCTGCTGCCGTGTTGACATCCGTGCTCAGCACCAGCGGGTTTGGTTGCTGGAGGCGTTGTGTCTCGTTTGTAGGCGTCAGGAGTGCCGGGACTCCCGTTGTCCTTTGTCTGCGATGTTGTACAAGTTAAGCGCGACGAATCCTTCCCGGTCTCCTTCTGTTGATTCGTGATCCATTGTGGATAACCTCTGATGCCTGTTGCTCGGCAAATGTCATCGACGATTCAGCAGAGTCGCCGTCAATGCCAGCAGGTCTTTTTCTCAGACTGGCGTGTCCTGACTGATTATCTTGGTTGTTGTGGAAGCTGTGGTCTATGTCGGCCGGTGTCTGCTGAGGGCATTTTAGGATCCGACGCTGATGCCGGTACAGGAGTACTGGGCAGAGAGGTCATTGAATGGGACGTAGTCGCCGCTGGTGCTTGGCCGCCAATGCCTGCCTGGATGGAATGGGCAAGCGCTGCAGTAAGAAGCCCAGCCGGTCCTGCTCCAGGTGCTCATCTTTGGACCCTTGAGAAAATCCCTCTTTCGGGGAGCTCCAAGGGCCCTTTCGTGTATCGGCTGGCTGGCTGGGAGGCTTTTGGCAGTCGTCGATGATAAAGGCGGCTGCAACTGGGTTCCAGGTCCCCTTCGTGTTGGTGCAGTGGTTCGACCTTGGGCAGGAATTCGGGATCGCACGTCTTGTTTCCTCGATAGCTCGTCGTCCTTTTTTCTTGATCACATCAATTCACTGACTCCTCCTCTTCTACCCTTTACAGCAACATTAAACGATGAAAAGCAAAAAAAAAAAAAAAGGGGAACCTTGTCTGCTTGGATCGCTCGCGGAGGTGCGGAGAATAACGAAAATATTTAAAAAAATATTACACGCGCTCGCGGTAAGCACGAGGAGGCATACAACTCACGTGACGTCCGGGCGGTGCCTTCCTGACCGCCCCGGCATCGCTGCGGTACACTGTTACGTCACAGCGCACTGGCGGGAACTTTGAACTGGGCCTCGCATTTCTATTTCTTATAAAAAAAATCTACGGAACTCTATAGGGAAACAATTTTCTTGCGATGTCCTGATATGCCATTTCAACGCCTAGCATGAAAAAAAAAAGATATTTTTTTATTTTTTTGCGTGTCAGAGGCTTTTTAACAGCTCCGCTGTAAAAATATACGCGAGTCCAAAACTCGGAAAAAGGCGCACGAACATTCATTTTCGTTTCTACGCATAAACGAGGCATAATGTGGAGCAGCACTCGCAGTTATTTATTAGTCAGTGAATGCATATCGATATGAGATTAGGTTCCTCCCCCTTTGACATCAGCCGGCGTAAACCAACCGTTTGAGATATTCCGCGCATAGACGCCATATTTATAGTTAATAAAAACTAAAACTAAAAATAACTCCATGTAGGGTGTGACACTTCTGAGGAGTTATTTCGTGAATTGTTGAATCATCCCTTTTTGCGTCCAAGTGGAGGACGATGCAGAAGCGCAAGTTCGTCTGCTACTTGCGGAGGGGTCGCGGTGACGTCACAAAGACGCTGAGCTCTGATTGGCCTCTGATTGGCTCTGATTGGAAGGATGGTGGGTAGACCTTAATACTAGCCTCCTCGAGGTCTACGCCAGGGTGTAAGATAGACAGGTGGGGAAACGGCCCATAGCGGCTTTACCGCAGCGCCGTGACCGGATTGTCTACTCGATCTGCCTGCGGGTACCGCCGATTAACGACAAATGGCGCTGCGGCGCGCCGAAAAAAAATCTCCGTCAGTTTAGCCGGTCGCCACCGGTCGCCTCACTTGGTCGGCCACCACCGGAGTGAGAGCCCGCGGTGCTCCGACATCGATGGCACCACAGGAAAAGAGAAACCCGGGGAGATTCACAATCGGGTCGCTCATTTGGCTCTGGTTTACCCACCTGTCTATCTTACACCCTGGTACTACGCACATATCCTTCCAAGCCGAGCCAACCAGAGCTCGGCGTCTCTTTGTGACCTCACCGCAACCGGAGCGTGGCAACGCTCTGACGTGAATTCACGTTCCACTGTTTCGTGATTGGTGATTGGGCAGCATACACTACCTGCGAATACTGCCCATCTCGGTGGCTGCGCGGTGCGCGCTCCCTGTGGGTGCACAGGATTCGCCACTCAGCGAAAAGAACGCTGTCGGTGACTCTGTGATTAAAACGGGGCTCCCCATTTACTCCTAAAGAAAGTTTCAGAGAATCGCCTTTATCTCTTGTTTTTAGATAGCGGTTACAGTTCTATAGCTTTGGCCGTCTCTGAGTTGGTACCGCGAGCTTGAGGAGCTACATTTGGGCGGAAAATAAAACATGGCTTATTTTTCAGTAAAAAAGAAAAACCAAATAAAACTTAAGTTTTGTTTGTTTGTTGGTGTTTTTTTTTTTCTGGAGTGCGAGGGAGAGGGAGGGGAGGACACGTTGCTATTCTGCATGCAAAGTGAGGATCCTCGTTTCTCTTCAAACAATCAAACCATTTAGAAGGCCTCAAGTAACGCCAGATTTGTGTCACTTTTTTGTTTTTCTAACTAACGTAGTAACTAAGAAGCACCGACGTTCGGCTAGTGTTGCCCTTAGGGCGTGCCGAAATACGACCATCCTAATAATGTTCCGCAGCCAATAAAGTTGCGGCACTAGCCGGCAAAAGAAAAAACCGCCCAAGGACTGATCACGAAGCAGGGACTCCGCGACGTCATGCCACAGCTGCTGATGGCGATGCTGTCGGCACGCGCGCGCGCGGTGCGGTGAGTCTATAGACACTTTCCAGATATCGCGCTCTGGGCGCTGCCATCACATGGCTTCTGGAAGCTGTGGAAGGCGTTCTGAGCGCGCGTAGTAGCTGTCTTCCACGAAATATGAGACGCCCGCGCATGCGTGACAGTCCAGTGACTCAGCATTTTTCGACTGGAAGATAAGAACTGGAACGGTCTATAACCAACACACACATACTGTGCGTGTTGGTGTATATAAGAAGGCGAATCGAAACTTTCGTTTATCTCGAGTGTGATCCCCTGACCAAAAACGGGGGAAAGCATCATGATTTCCGCTTTGATTTTTTCTCTCCTCTAGAACGAGCAGCAAGAAAACTCCACGCACACCGCTCAGCTTCACTCGTGAAGGTGAGCGCCATTTGAAATTCCCGAAATAATCCATTGTTTCTGGTCGTACGTTAAAAAAAAAAAACAGAATGAAAAGAAAGTTGAGATATTTCTGGAAACAAATAAAGCAATCAAACTACAAAAAAGAATTCTATATCGACAACATTGTTTCTATCTGATGGTATGTTAAAAGTAAAACCAGAGGTTAAAAAAAGTGGAGATATTTTTGAAAAAAAAACATAATAAAGCAGACTTGGTCTGATTTAAGTCAAACTTATTTCATCTGTCCAGATTAATTTTATTTAGATAACTCTATCAATAAACTTGTGATTCCTCAATAAGTAGAGATATACCGATAAATCTCTCCGGTCACTGAAAACAATGCAGAGAGAAAATAATTCTTAGCAAACTGAAAGTACAGTCTCAATTAACAACTTTTTTTTTGAGTAAACACGGCCATTGTTCTGCAGCAATTGCTTGACTTGTTTTAGTTAGCGAACCACTGAATAGTCACTAATCTTTGGCTTCTGTCTTCTCTCGCGTTCTGATTTTCTTTCAAAATGGCATTACCTTTCTAGTTTTTGCTTCCTTGTTTCCCGATTGTGGCCCACATGCATGTAACTGACCGAACGAAGTCGAGAGTAGAAGGAGAAGAAAACGTTCCGATTTTCTCAGAAGACCACGGCGCTACGTTGTCGTGTTCAGCCTGATATAAACTTTTCTTACTCGGTGATTTCTTGGATTCAAGTTTTACGAATTTAAGCTTGAAAGCAACGAGAATATAGACAAGCGAGCAATGAAAATATATCGGTGATTATGTTTGTGGGAAAGGTGCGATTTGACTCCTCACAGGGAGAACGTATTCACACCTTTCAAAATGCCCACTTGCAAGAGACCCCGGTCTTTTGGGGCTCTGCAGCTTTATCATCTACATCCCCCAATATTCCCAAAATATCGGCTGATTGGCCGAAAAAGTGAATTCGCTGACGTCAAACCGGAACGATATTGCAGTGTCCATGGCTGCTGAATAACTACTTTCTCCAGCTGTAAATTTCGCACCCTCAGCCACACTAATTTTTTCGGCGAAAATACGTTTTTGAAAACATACCCATCCGAGACGGGTATGTTTGCGCTGTGGCAGGCCCAGATTCGGTCCAGCGTGCGGCTGGCGATCTATTTCCAGGATTTTTGCGACATCGGCGACGGACGTTCTCCATCGCCAACCCCAACATAAACAAAAACTGCAACGGAGCGTTATTTCCCGTGGTGGGAGTGGTGGGAAGTTGCCCATGCCAGCTATCGCTGTAAAAATGTCGACAGGCATAACCTCGTTCTTAAACACTTCAAAGTTTTATTATTTTTTCCCCTCACCACAGAGAGTCTCGGAGTTTGAAACATCATGAGTGAACATCTTCTGTTCCGTCTATGTTGAGTCTCTCGCTTGGGTCGCCTATTAAGATCTAGACAGTGTCGCTACGTTTACGAGGCAATTTATGCGCGGTCACAATGTGGAGATTCTGTTCCCTACAGTCTCCTCCCCTTCACAGGAGTTCTTGCCGAGTGTTAAGAGTATGCTCTTACGCACTGAAGGGGATCAAATAGCTTACGCCTATTCGACCAACACGCTCACGCAGGACGGACGTTCCAGACCAACCAAAGAATTGTGATGTTTGGAGACGACTTGCCTTTTACAACGCAACGCGCTGGTGCAGTGGGATGGACAGCCTAATGGGCATCATCAATTCTCAAGTACCATTGCAATGAGCGGCCCTTCGTGTTCTTGTCAGAAATAGCGTGAGAGCCACCAGTTTTTGTTATTGCTGTTTTCTCCCGCAGATCTTATTTTGAAAGATGATTTCGATATCTAATTCTTGCTGTTCACTGCAGACATTGTTGAACGCCGTCTGAACAACGAACTTCATCATGTAAGATATGCACTTAGTGGCATTCTCACGACAAATAGTGGTGCAGAGGACCTACGACCATAACATCCTGTCGGAGGCACGCCGTTTGCAGCAATCTTAAGATAAACAAAGTGGACAACTAGTGGAAACCTTTATGCACTGCTTTCTCATGCCCTTCTCCCTCGATATTGCTGCATCTTCGCCTTGCCAACCGGCTTAGAGGTTTTCGAAGCAGGGAATAGTCGTCAGACAAAACAATAGAAAGCGAGCACCCATCGACTAGAACGCGTGCGATGCCCCGTTGTGATCGCTCAGCATGAAGGCCCTCTAAGTGCCACAAACGTATAGTAAGAGTATCCTCATGTCTTGGAACCTGTCCCTCCACGCCGAACAAGCTCCAAAGGATTATGCTATGATCTCTGTTTTACCGTAAGTAGAGAGGTATACACAAGCACAAACCAACACACTAAAAGCTAGACGTAATGGCAAATTCATCGCGCTTGGTCAGTTTCGCCGCCGATAGCAGTTGCTCAATAGATTACACCAGCGTAACCCGTCGAGCTCTACGCGATCGTCGGGCGAGGAATGATTTACCGAGTCAGTTCCTCCGTGGGGCCAAAAATCAAGCATAGAGCGTGCTCAAGCCGATCTGCTTTCCCTCATGACTATCCCGTGTTGTCGGACTACGAATCTGGTTCATGTGGGGTTGTCCCGCGTTGCGCGTCATGTCACATCTTGGTACCGCGCGAACTTTTACCTTATAGTCTGCTCGTCCTTCGATCCAGGAGCGAAGCGAATTTTATTTCCAGCATATGAGAAGTCTGCTTGAGTTAGCTTTAGCTTGACCTCGGAGAGAAGTCGGGATATCCTGAAGCCGCTCTAAATCCCTCGGTGCTTACTACATGAACGGAACACTCAACGCTCGGAGTTTTAAACTCGTGTTTTTTCAGGATGTCTTACAATTCGCCATACAAGTCCTGAAGTGAATATGACATCTACGCCGCCTCCCCAGCAGCACGTTATCCCGCTGATGCCCTCATGATTCTACTTTAATATAGTAAATTGTTGAGCTAATTGGGAATTGATCTACATAATGAAAAACAGCCCAAAGCAGCCGGGATGGAGCCGAAGAGCACAGGACAGCGCCTGCCCGTGTGCTTCCTCACTTTAGGTACCATGTTTGTCGCGCTGACCGTTTTGTTATGTTTTTCCTCGGGATGTCTTAACGTTCCATATTAGCTGGCGGAGATGTTTCGGTGGCGCCATCGTACTGGTTACCTTTCGATGACGCCACTACCTGGGAACAACAACAAGTTCGATGGTGTTTGTAATGGGCATGGTGGAAGCCTGAAATCATAGCGCTCTCAAAGCAACACTGCCAACACCGTCAAAATTGAAGTTCTTACATTCCTCTTATTTCCGTCGATAAGACATCCTTTGCTGACGTCAGAGTCAGCATTCGTCCAATTGTGGTGGGCCAACCACAGTGACGCTTTCGATCGCTCACGTCGCCAATAGACCTATTGCTGTACTACCCAAGCATCAAGGAGAATGCAGGTGATTGCGTTCCACGCGCCGCACGTGCTGGCCTCAGCAGTAGTAAATTTTCCAGAGCAAAAACCTAAAACAAATTGTATCTTGCACGCGCGTTCGTCAACGCTTTATTTTGGTTATTTACTTCGAATCTTTTATATGGGGAAGGCGTGCGCGTGTGGCGCGTGGAACACCAATCCCTGCATTCTCCTTGATGCTTGGCACATACAGCAAATGGTCTATAGATGACCTGTCAATGTGCTTAGGACATCTATATATATATACCGCCTGAAATGTTTCTCGTCAATCTTGCTTGGGCGAACACAGGACAGTGAATTCTACGCCTTCTACTCGACGCCCGGATGTTTTCTACGGAGCCTGAACGCCGAGTGGACCACGGCATACGTTAACAGCTCCAACGAGATCGAGCCTGTCCACAAGGGCGACTTCTTCCCCTATTCTGACAAGCCAGGTGACCTGTGGACGGAGCTTCTACTCCTCCAGACCGTCCCTCAAGTACTTGATACGACGGACTTCCAATTTTCTCCAGGTAGCGTTCAAAACATCGCTTTGCGAATCTTCTCCGGCTCTGTGCGTCCACTTGTGTAGGTTGAGAAGAACTAATTCTATTTACATTCCGTAAGTACGCGAAACAGCGATTGTGCATTGGTTCTAATGCCTACCACTAGAAAATAGTACCAAAATGAGTAGGAAAGGAGGTAGTATACAATTGAGCGAATGCATTTAGACAAGGGCAACACAACGCTCGTCAGATAAATCGGTGACCAACATCGCTTGTAATATGACTTTGCTTTAATGCAGACCTAAACCGTGAGCTCTATAATGCCTATTATCAACAAAGTCGCTTTGTCGCAACTTGAAAATGAAGCGATTGGACAAAGTTTCCCACTCTTGTCCTCTTATGCTTGACAGGCATGCCGGCAGATCACAGTGTTGGCCAACATCACGGAAACCGCTATCGACCTTCTGGGTGAGCAACATTGCCAACACATCCTAGGGAATCACATGCTTTAGTTTTATAGGCTAGGTGGCGCGAGCTAGCGCCAGTTATAAAGAGTGCAGCCGATCCAACAACCCTCCTTCATATAACAAATGTGAAATGAAAAAAAAGAAACTACGTCAATGTTAGATGGCTGGCAAGCTACTGGGTCACCATAAAACTAATAAATGGATGGTTGACAAAGGTACGCTACTTTGCGTTATTTTTGTCGCGAAGGGGTTGGGACATGTGGATAAAAATAAAGCGTTGGTAGCTAACCTTGTCCCTAATAAATATTGACTCACTAAAAATATAAATTAAACGTGTCAGAAATAGACGAGATGATACAAAGGTTCACATTGTGTAACGCGCAGATAAAGCTGTGGCCATGGCGCAACATCATGATGCCATCACGTAAGTCGTTCCGATTATTTTTTGCCTACACCCCAAGCGACATCGGACAAAAAGCCATATAGTCGTGTGACATCAACCCATAAATCCGTTCTGCACAAAAATAAATATTGAAACCTAATATTTGTTCGAGTAGCGTATACAACCCTTTCACCGTAGAAGCGAACCATTTTTTTCTGGAATAAAATTAAGGATAGTAGCACGGGATTTTTACTTCCGTGTTTCGAGTCTTGATGACTAGCTGCTGCCACGTTCACCTTGCTATACCTTCCGCGCCTCGTCCCCAAGAACAGAGCGCAACATTCCTGTTCAAAAAATGTACGTCACGAAATGCTGTCCTCATTTTGTATCGTGCACAGTGGTACCTGCACCGAGCCCGTGGCCAAAGACTTTGGGGACATCCTTGGCCGGTCTTACACAGCGTGCGAGGTACGTTAACAGTTGCGACCTCTCTCTCATTCGAAGTTTCGAGCTGACCTTTGGAGCGTCAATATTCGTAAAACTGGCACTGCGCCAAAAAACATTAATTCCTTTCTAAAAAAAAAGAAGATTGGGCATCCCCGTTCTCCAGCTAACGGCTAGCCCTGTCTACCGGCTATTTTATTTTCAGAAGGTTATGGCTCCTGGGAGTGGAAGCTTTGATCACGTTGGGAACGAACCGAAACTTGTACCCCACCTTCTGCCACCTCCTGAACCAGAGCGAGTGCTTCGCGAGTGAAGGCTTCGAAAAGGTGATCCGTCACGCTCCATCGCTCGGACCTCTGGTAGCTTTTTAAGACCAATCTGGTCAAAAAGATGTACTAATAGCCAAAAATAACCACTTCAAGGCATTCCAGTATCTAAACATAGAAATAGCTTATAATTATCGCATAGGAAGATCTATAGTGCCACTAAATAAGCTACGCTTCAGAGTACCGACACTTACCCATCTTGCGGCTTAAAATCATGGTTGCCAGTTATCTGAAGCTTTATCTGAAAAATACAGAAAACGATTTTCCGCCCTCCACAAAGGTTTAAACAGTTCGCGACAAAGCAAAGAAACATTACGTTATATAGCTTTGAAAACCGAATATAATGCTGAGGCAGTCGCACTTTTGTATCATGACGATCGGCAGTTGCGTCTGCTCTGCACAAACACCTAGATGGCGGCGCCCACAACCATATCTCAATTCCATTCAATTCAATTCATTTTCTTTACTCTCATAATAAAAAATGGGCGACGGAAGCAGGAGAAAAAGCTGCAGAATTGCAGCTTGACGAAGCCCCTGCAGAGTGCCGATACTCTAAGAGCAGCTAATTTGTTGGCTCTAGGGGATCGCTGACTGAGTGTGGTAACACACAGCAGCTCGAAGCGCATGGAGCGCAAACCCGGGCTGCAGAACCTATGAATCCTGATGGTTCAATCTAGGGTGCTTTTATGTGCGCTTTGCTTGGGGTGATGACATCTGGCCATTTTGTTTCGAACGCTTATTTTTATTTTTTGTTGTGAAGCGCGTGAAAGAGCGTGTCTCTGCACGCGCCCGCTGCGGTGACTGTGCTACGGCGACATTTTATTTCCTGCCATGTCTTTGTATTTTCCCTGTAAGCGCGTGCTGCCGGCATCGGATACTACAGACGATGGAATCACCCTAAACAGTAGGACATTGAGGCACTCGTCCCCCACCACATTCCCCCCAATGCTCGGGACTTTCCACGCCCTGATGGGTAACATGCATGGCGTCCGACGTGCACAAAAGTGCGGGACAGATAGACCTGACGTGTGGTCTCGCGCAGTTCTTCGTCTCGGTGTACAATCCTCGGAGCAGCGCCGTGAAGACCGTCGTCAGGTTTCCGGTGGCGAACAGCGGCTACAAGGTCACCGACGAGGCCAGGCACTTCGTTCCCTCCGAGGTATACTCGTCCCATTCTCTCTCGCTCTTCGTAGCCCTGCGATATGGGCTATCCAGTGACAATCAGGGGAGTTTTCGTAGAGCCGCGTCCCCCCCCCCCCCCCCCCCCCCGCTAAGCCCTCCGGAACAAAGCCACCGCTACTGCGTCGGCGCGCCGATGGCCTTGGCTGTAGAGTTCCGGCTAGCGTAACTGGTTGCGGAGAGCGTTGCGGGACAGCGGAAACGATCTACGAAAACTCCCTATAGGTGGTATTCAGTGGCGGCCATAGTTAAAGGGGCACTGACACCCCAAAGGTCGTATTTTTTTTATTCTCTAAAACGACGCAAGTTGTAGTCATAAACACGCAAAAAAAACCGCATCGCGAAAAAAAATTTCTTCGCGCGGGCGCGCGCTTTTTTATTTTTGGCGTTTAAATCTCCCGCCGCTACCTCCTCCCTTCTTTTGATCGATGACGTCAAAAATCAGAAAATTTCGAAGCTTTGTAGGCGACATTTCTATAACATTTAATAACGGCAATCGTAAAACATGTTTTTTAACGCAATTGCGAACGCACTACGGCCCCTCTTTTTGAAATACCCAAAATCGGAGTTCGGTGAGATGTCCCTTCCTAGAATTGTGTCCTCCCTCAGAAAACTCGGCGGCGCTCGAGCAGATGGGCGAGTCGGCGAAGAAACCGGTTTTTTTCCCGCGCCAGCTCCCTTCTATCCCGCCAGCTCGCCTCCTCCTCGCATCGGGTCAGCGGAGGTCCGAGAAAAGTCGAGTCGCAGGAGACCGCAAAAGTTGACTCACTGCACTGGCGGGGACCGCGCGGGAACTTCAAATTCGGCATTTGGAAATTGTTTTTTAATTCACAAATACTGAATTCCCAAGTTTCGAATTTTGAGGGTAATGTCCCGGCACCGTTTTCAATCGTTTCGGATAATAAAAAAAAATATGATTTTGAGGTGTCAGTGCCCCTTAAGCTCGCTGCTGCTGAGCACGTGCTGACGGCAAGCTTCTACAGCGTTTACAACACGCGCATTGCACACCATCAAGATTGTCTTCTTTGGCAGACCATAAATAAGAACTCATCCCGAGCATGCGCTGTGAGCAGTCACCTCAAAAATGGCGTCCAGTGAACTACCACCTTTTTCTCCTCCGCTACGGTATCCGTAAAAAAAACGCCGCATCTGCGCATGCGCGCCGCCAGCCTTGTCTGCATAGTTCAAGGTCTTGTCGGGGAATACGGAGCGCTATGCGGGTGCTTAGCGAGCTGCGGAAACGGTCTGCTTAAACTCCCTAATCCTCACATCGGCTGCTCACAAGAGACACGCAGAGATCCAACCTGTTCTATTAACCCGATGTCCAAACCTGAGACGTTTCCCGCAGTTCACAGCATTTGATGTACCGAAAGTGGAGGCTTTCTCTCCACTTCCAGTTCGCCTTGAGAAGTTTTCTTTCCCGTGCGCAAAGTTATTTTCCACAAGCGTGTCAGAGCCTTGGAGCGAGCTCATGACGTAGGGTAGAACATGTTCCACTCATACGCTCTGCATGGTGATTGTCGTCGAGACATCCACCGTTGTTCTATCTCTCCAACCTCCCGAAAATGGGAAAGGGAGGAGACGACAGCGACGAGACGAGAAAGAAAGCTGTCCTGATTCTGTGGTCACTTTTTTTGTCCCATTGTGCCTCTTCTTTATTTTTTTTATTTTTATTTTGTACATTAAAAAAGATTGCGCTCTGTTTGTACAGACCTTCGGAAGCGTACACGCTATTGCTTCGCTCCCCTAAATGTAGCCCGCTTCTGTATCGGCGACGTAGCCCCAAATTTCTGCTTACTATCTACTATTGTTTTAAACATTTTTATTTATGCTGTACTAAACGCCAATTAAGTTCCCACGCTCCCCTACAATAGACCGTTTTCAAAAAGTAGGCGCCCTCTAGGAGCTGTCACTATGCGAGTCGGCCATTGTTTGGGCACGTTCTGTGCGTATGTACTGGACACGAGTGTGACGTCAGCGTTCGGCGAGGACTAGGATCCAATCACACGCTTCGTGCCCAAGCAATGGCGACCGCCAATGTTGCTTGGTGGGGTTTTGAAAGAGGTCTATTTTTAACACGATAACGTTAAGGAGCTCGAGTCGCAGATCCGGCGTCAGCGGGACGGGCGAATCTTGATTGGTCGGTAGGGTCATGACGTCACAGTCACATGACCTCGCGTGGGAAATTCAAACAACCGATAACGCTCACGTGTAACGTGACGTCATACCCGAACGAAAGTGATTAAAACATGACTTATGAGGCGTAGAACCGCAGGCCTGCTGCCGTGGTGGTGCGGCCTTTCGTGGTGACCATCCACGTTCCGAGGTACGGGTAGCCGAGGTGGTGGAGGGCACTTCGGAAAATGGGGTCTCAATAGACCATTTGCTGTCTTACCCAAGCATCAAGGAGAATGCAGGGTTGGTGTTCCACGCGCGACACTCGCACGCCTTTCCTGTATAAAAGATTCGAAGTAAATAATCAAAGAAAGCATTGACGAACGCGCGTGCAAGATGCCATTTGTTTTAGGTTTTTGCTTTGGAAAAGTTACTACTGCTGAGGCCAGCACGTGCGGCGCGTGGAGCTCAATCCCTGCATTCTCGCTTGATGCTGGGTAAGACAGCAGTCAGGTCTATTGCCTCGGAAGAGCAGGAAGCGCTGCACGTGGAGCTTCACAACCACGTTCACTAGACCCCGATCCCCGGCCGCAAGGCTCAGGAAGAGTTGCTGGGCTGCGTCCTCTCTCCATCGACGATCTCTATATCAAGGTCGCCCAGCCCAGTGAATTCGGTTGGCAACTGACTCAACACAGCAGGTGGCCTGAATTCACCAAACAATCGCAGGGTCGGACTTGGCGTTGCAAACGTAGGCTCTATTCAAGAGCTATAAGCGCCTGCCGAGCCATGGAGATAGCTTGCCCAGGATGCCACTAGTCTTCCGACGCAATTTTTCCACTGAGGGGCCCACTAGTGATGCAAAACTATCGATAAATCGACTATCGATACTATCGATAGTTTTGGAAAAACTATCGATAGTATCGCAGAACTATCGATAGTCGACTATCGATAGTACTATCAATAGTTTTTCGATAGTCGACTATCGATAGTACTATCGATAGTTTCTTTACTATGGATAGTCAGATTTTGGCGGCTATGGAGACTATCGATAGTACTATCGATAGTTTTGCACCACTACTTCGAGGCCCAGCCAGATTCAGTGAGCTACCGCACGGTTTAGGTTGCAACAGTGTGGTACTTTGTTTTTCTTTTGTGTTTGTTCCGCTGTAGAAAGGGCGCCGACTCTTACAGAAGGCACCAGCTAGTGCCGCCTAAAGCCTCTTTATACGGAAAAGTAGCGAAATCCTTTGAAGAATGCCGCCTGCTATCTTGGGCCGATCCAGGCAGCGCTACAGTCGACGTGCGAGCGCGAAATAACAAAATATAACAACTTAGAGTGTGCATGAGGGACGAGCAGAAAAAGGATGCCTATGTTGTCGGAGTGCGGTGCATGCTATGAGCTCATGTCGTCAATCAAATAACGCCAAGTGTGCAGCGTCACTGCTTTCGTCGTCTTTCTTTGAGCACATTCTTCGAGGTTGGTGACCGTGACAGTGCGCTTTTAGCCTGTATGTATGTATTTGCGTTTCATTCAGCCTTTGACCGCGCTCTGTCTCAGGCATAGCAAGACCGTGTGCCATCATGGGCCGATCCAGGCGGCGCTACAGTCAGACGCGCGGGTGTAAAAAAACACAACCAAAGTTAAAAGGTGTGCGCGTCAGAGGAGGAGGGAGATGTCGCTACATTTCTTATTCAGGGGCATTAGTGCCGCCAAAGCTGGCGCTGTATGGTCCGCAGTCTGCGTGCTCACCGCGGTTTGGGGCGCATTTGTAGTAGTATTCGCGTGCGGAGCGAACACAGTTGCCGCACCGCCGCTCGTCTCCCTTCCTCCTCTCTTCGCCCAAACTCCGTCTTTGTTATCACTGAAAGATGAACCAAAGTTGGGATGGTAAGTGCCCAGGCTAGTTGGTGTCCATTTGAAAAAAATAAAGCGAGAAAAAAGAAGAGGAGCGACGCATACTACTAGTGTCGCAAAAGTATCGATAGTAAACTGTCGACAGTACTATCGATAGGTTTACGATAGTCGACTATCGATAGCTTTCCGATAGTCGATTAACGATAATTTTCCGATAGTCGACTATCGATAGTACTATCGATATTTTTTCGATAGTCGAGTATCGATAGCGTTTTTACTATCGATAGTCAGATTTCTGGCGACTATCGATACTATCGATAGTACTTCGATAGTTTTGCATTACTAGGGCCCACGCTCGCCGGTCAGGAGCTCTTATAGTCCGTTACAACTCAAGAGGGTAGGGCCAGGAAGGAAGGCCGGGGAACGAGAAAGCAGGCGGAATGCCGGAGAGAGAAGGTTTTTCCTCTCCCTCTCCAGCGTTCCGTCTGCTTCTCTCTCTCAACCTTCCTTTCCCTCGCCCTACCTTCTTGAGTTGCAACGGACTACAGACAACTGTCCATTGTGGTTTCCCATGCAATTCCTGCCAAGGTTTCTGGCTTCGTGGCCCATTTGCCCATTCAGGTTTCGATGGACTTCCAATGATTGATTTCTGCTCGGTACGCTTGAAAGAAAAGCGCGGCATGCCTGAGGGCGGACTCCACCTGAGTCTTTAAGTCACGTATCAAGGCCAGATCTTCGGCGTAGTTAAGCAGTTTCACGTGCTGGTCGCCCAGCCGGAGTCCCCATAGGGGCGTATCCTGGATGACGGCCTGGCAGAGGGGCTCCAGCGGAAGTGCGAAGAGCACGGACGAGAGCGGGCAACCCTGTCGCACCGAGCGGTCTATATGTATCCGAGTGTCCGATCTCACCGTCGTTGAGGAGTCTCGCCGATATATCCCGGTAGCATAGAGCCATCCAGTTCAGCATCACCTCCCCAACGCCACACTTCCTTAGCGCGGCCTGAAGGAAGTCGTGGGCCACCCAGTCGAAGGGTTGACTCCTGTCGAGCTGAAGGACAGCAAGAGGCTGGTGTCTTTTCCAGCTAGGTTGCCTCTCTGACGATGCGCATCGCGTGTAGGTTGCGTGCGATAGAGCGTCCTCGGAAACCGTATGTTTGATGGTCACCCACCACTCACCCAAGTCCAAGGTCCAGTCTCCATTTTGCCAGAAGTTTGGCTGGCACGACTTGGGAACTGAGTGGTGGTTTATTGTTTAGCATATCGCGTTCCACTCTTAAAGGCGAAGCTTAAGCGTCCTCCTGTACTTTCTTTTAGCTTAAACATGGACTAACCGTAAAAGGTATACAAGCGCGAGCCAGTAGCTTTCACTGGTGCTCAGGATGCACGAGCGATCGTGCTGCCGAGGCGTTGCCTCAATGCAAAGAGCTCGCGCTAGTGGCCTTTACGGTTACTTCTCCTTCCAAGTCTTTCTTCGCGCTAATTGCGTCGCGCTCTGTACTCGCGAAACTGACCCTTTTCTTCGTCGCAGATCGTCCCTATTCAGCATGCCGTGCTCCACTTACCGGAGCGACAGAGCGACGCCGTGCACGAACTCATCTTTATGACCGCCGTCCCTCCGCTCGGAATATCCACCTTCCTGGTGGAGCGCTTCCGCGGTGAGCCAGCTGCAAGCATTCGCTACCCCAGCGACCGATAGAGGTCGCCACTTCCCACAAATATGGCGGTCGAAAACCAGGTCGTGCCGTGCCATGCGCCAGCTCAACGCACAACGCGTGCGTTTCAGCAGGCACTCATGGGCTTCAAAATCATATTCGCCCCGATTCTCATTTCCACCTTGAAGACGTACAAAAAATGAAAGTAAAAAACCGTGATGTCATCTAGACGCCAAGATAACATTCAATGACGGCGTGTATGACGTTGTTGGACGTCATTATGAAACTTCATGACAATGTCAGTGCGACGTCGTGAGTTCATCGTGTTGCCATGACGTCGCGTGACTTCACGGTGTCACTCGACTGTGACGTCACGTCGGACTATGACGTCGTGTCCCACGTTTACGTCACGAGACAGGAACAAGGTGTGTGCCGTACGTAAAACAGCCATGTGGCCTCCTCGCGCCACACAAACATTCGTCTGCCCAGCTCGTTCACGACGCATTCTGTGCTCCGCGGACTTTGTCAGCCTGATCGAGCCAAGTGTGATTTTCCTGTCACAGGAGCGACGATTCAGAGGCAGGGCTCCCAGCCGATCGGGCAAGTGAGGAATAAGGACTACGTTCTCAAGAACCGAGTAAGCTCCTCCTGTGTACCCTCCCATCCTCCTCCTCTCTACCCTAACCTCCTCCTCCTCCATACCCTCCCCTCCTCCCACAGTTTCCCCGCTAAATTTAGCCGGAAAATTTACGCCCACGTGACCTCAACACCAATTCAGTTTTCCCACTAAAATTTACCGGGGAAAACGACGTCGCATGACTTCTGTTTCACGTCACCTATCAACAAATTCATGTTTCTCCCCGAGATTTAGCGGGAAAGACGTCACGTGACCTCAACTAACAATCCAGTTTCCCTAAATTTACCGGGGAAAACTGAATTGGTGTTGAGGACATGTGACGTCAGTTTTACCACTAAATTTAGCGTGGAAACTGAATGCGCAGTGTTGCATTATGGGACGTCACAGACCTACACACCGATTCAGTTTCTTCGCTAAATTTAACGGGGAATTGAATTGGTGTTGAAGTCATGTGGCGTCCCATAATGCAACGCATGCGGTTACGCCGACGGCGACGGCGACGCCGCGAAACACGGGAACGAGCGCCCAAAAAGCTGTGCTCTACAAACAATTTCCCGAAGCCGAATTTGAATAATAATAATTAGGGTTGTGTGGATATTTATACAGCGTGTAGTTGGTCAGCCATTAAAGTTGCAACGAGTCACTCGCTGTAGATGAGCAATTTAGCCAGTGCAGTACAAACCGCTAGCCTGGGGTCTTTAACGTGCACCACGCAGTAGTCATACACGACCGCACGCCGGTACGATGCTCGTCCAGATCGAAACGGGCAGGGGCGGGGATTGAGCTCCACCGAATTTGAAGTCAACGCACTCTCTGCGCTGGTGCAGTGACGTCAAAAATTGAGTCTTCCTGCAACTCGAGTTTCTCTCACGCCTCCGAACCTTACCGAGTCGGCGAGTCCCGACCCAAAGTGTCGTGTCTGCCCGCGTCCCGCGAACAACCGCTCTTCTCCGGGCGTAACGCCTATCCCCTGTGAGCAGACGACGCTTCACTTCCGAGTTTGAAGGATTCTTTAGGGCCCTTTTTTAAGCGATCTCAAGTTCTTTGAAACGGTGTGAGGTCGAAGCGAACTGTACACAGACACCAAAGCCAGTTGTTTTGACCGTTTGACGATTTCCTTTTTCCAAGTCCTAAGAGGTCGTCGAGAGCACTTCAAAAAGATAACTTCGTTCGACTCCCGACTCACCGATCCTCTTCAGTGCTCATGTAGTGCGCCTCCATGGGCGTTTTCCGAGGTAGGATAAAAAAAACAAGGCGAGGCGGCATCACTCCGGACTTCCGATTTTCGGTATTTCCTAAAAGAAGGGCCGTAGTGCGTTCGCAATTGCGTGAAAAAAGAAAGAAAATTTTTACAGATGCTGCTTTTAAGTATTATAAAAATGACGCTTACAAAGCTTCTAAATCTTCCATAATTGATTACGTTAGAAAATAAAACTAAAAGCCCTTTAACACTCCCTGCTAACGCCGAATTAGAGCGCAGCTCTTGAGGAGGAGGGGAAGGCACGGGAGGGGGGGGGTCACGTGGCCCCCAAGTCACGTGACCCCCGGTCCACGTGACCTGGGGTCACGTGACCTTACGGTTACCGCCGACGCCGTTCAAGCCGGAAAGGGCGCCTAAGAGCTGCGCCCTCTAAAATAAGGGGAGGTGGAGAGAAGAGGGTGTTAGCTATAGCCCAGCTTGTTCGTCTAGCCTCAGCTTACGCGGTGATTTCTCAAAATGGTGTCTAATGTATATCCACAACGCGAGACGCTTCGCGAGTCCGTGAGGATCAAAGTCGAATTCAACCCCTTTCACCGTCCGTGATAAAGCGCACGTTCGCGATTCGGAGAACTGAACTTCGAACCTTGCCCAGAGCACATGCCTCAGAACAAGATCGCAATCCAGCTGGAGAGAACGACCCTATGCACGCCAATTACCGGACGCGAAAGAGGGCCTATTCATGTAATCAGAGTTAACCCGGTTAAATAAACGTTATTTCATTTTCTTCACAAACGAACGTCAAACGTCGGCTGCACCGGCCACCGCTGACATAAAAAAAAACGCAAAAAAAAAAACGCGCCCGTGAAAATTTTTTTTTTAGTTGCGTTTTTTTTGTCGCGTTTATGATTACGGTTTACCTCGTTTCAGTGACCACAAAAAAAATAGGACCTTTCGGGTGTCAGTGCCTCTCTTAAAGGAGGCGGTGCAACGATATTCAATTGGAATGTTTTTCACTTTACTCGAGCTTACTGGCACTAGTGGGAATCAAGGATACTCGCACGCAACGCCACTGGCCAAGAAACTCCTTTGTTGCGGGTGTAATTTCAAGGACAAAAGCGATCATTTTCATTCAATCTCTCCTTTGCAGAATTTGATGACGTAACGTGGGGATCGCAGTACACTCCAATGACGATATTTGAATGCGGTTCATAGATTGGACCCGAGCATTGCGTGGGCACTCGATTTGGGCTCGTGATAATTACTAGCTCGAGAAGCATTCGCGTAGTGGCCCGTGTCAAATCGCTGCAACGACGACAATAGCCGAGCCATAACAATGTCTGGAACTCAGCGCGTGTCCTGTGCTTGGCCAACCCCAGCGCGTGGCTATGATCAACATTGGCGGCATATAATCGGCTCCAGATCACGTGGCCGCTTGTTCTGGCCGCGAGTTGAGGGGTGAACGCTGCTCGTTTTTCTTTAATTTTTTTCTGGGACTTCTATTGCGTGGGGTGAAAAACGAACGCGTGTTTCATAGGTCTTTAACGTCAGGGATCCGTTCTAAGCGGTATTTTCTCAAAGTACAAAACTTGTTGCATTGCCCCTTTA
>JAZHYW010038757.1:0-11917 GCA_037355805.1 Ixodes ricinus | reverse complement strand
CCTACCGAAGACAACATAGATTTAATAAAGTCATTGGGTTTTAGAGACAGCGAAGGAAAAGTGGATTACAAGACAGTAGAGATTACCAAGCAAAGATTAAGTGAATGGTGGCAGAAAGCACGAGAAAACTAGGTATTTTCTTATTAACTGATGGCCAGGGGGTTTTATAGCCTCACTTTCTGTTCAGTGTGGAGTGTATATAGTTTTCACATTTAAATATTTTAAGCTTAAATGGTAAGACAAATTGGCTAGGTGGCGTAAGCTACCGCCCGATCCAAAGGGCTCAGCCGTATTCATCCATCCATCCATCCATCCTTTAGCTGATAAGGAGGGACAGCGTCCGGCGCGGGGGCTTCTATCCTCTGGCTTGCGACCACCACCTGCACCGGACACAACATCGGGCCGCTTCCCCTCCGGGGGCTCCGGCGAGGCCACGACATCGGCACGGCGGGCAGCCATCGGCATCCTGGATCCGGCGACGACATGGGGCACGGGCAAGTCAACACCAGCCCGGGCCGGCGACCATCGGCCGACCAGAGTTCCCGCGGCACCACCCAGAGGCAATAAACGGTCACAACAGAGAACGGTGTGGCGTTGTTCACTCGGGGACGAGCTAGGGGAATGGGGAAACCCCACAAATGGCGCACCAACGTTGGGGCCTGCTCGTTCCTGGGCGAATCGCCCGCAATTCCACGCTGCTCTGGTGACCGTTGCTCTGGCGCCCGGAAGACGCCGTCGCCGCGGGAAGCTCCCCCAGGCATGCCCAAGATCCCGCCGCCGGTTCCCCCAAGATGGACGCCACCCGCCCAGGCCATCCCGGAGCCCCTTTGTTTGCGTCGCCCACGAAGAAGGAAGACCGTGTGAGTTCGCACCTTCGACGACTCTCCGGCCGCGTTAGTTGGCTTAGTATCGTCAGTTGTCTTTACGCGTTTCAATGACTATTTTAGTATTACATTTTGTTGTGAGTTGGACTTGTGTTCCGTTTTTGTATTTTCCGTTCGCACCACGTGGGTGAACGTTTTTCGCGCTGGGGTCAGTTTCTCCGTCGCGTTCTGATCTTGTATTGTCTTGCTTTTTACGCTAAGCTTCTGAGGGTTGCGGCCTTTTCCTCCGCGTCGCTTTTAGTATTTTGGTTATTTGGTCGTGACCATGCGCTCCTTTTCATTGTTCTTAGAGTTAGGCCTAGGTCTTTGTTTGAATCGCTCCTTTGTCGTGTCGCGGGTTTTCCGGGGTAGTTAAGGTACTGTTGAGGCGCTATCTTTATTTAGGAAAGGGAATGGTTATCAGGTTTTATAGAATACAGATAGTATTCGCGGCGAATGGTTAGGAGAGAAAGGCAGATTACGTGATTGTTTCCATTGCGTAACCCCACATAAAATGTTCTCCAGGCTTGAGGCGAACCTTTTTCCGTTAAATTGGTTCTTTACGCGCCACCAACTTCGTCTTAGGCGTAGTACAGATTTTATTACTTCCGAAGGCGATTTCGAGACCGAGCGGGCACCTTGTGTCCGGCGGGAACCTATGGTTAGCAACAAGAGTAGCGAAGGATCAGCAGTTCGGTCTGGGTTTGTAAATATACGCGTTTCTTTGGCTCCAAGGAGTCGAGCGGGGCGCCGGCCGTTAACGTCGCAAAGTAGCTGGTATTGCTATGACGGACTCCGGGAGTCGGGCCGCGCCCCCGCCGGCGCTGTATGCTGCTGGTATTGCAGTTGGCGCGAGGGTATTCTTCGGGATAGATTAGTTTCTGCTGATTCCGACGCACTTATGCGGCCCGTTTTAGCTTCCGCGAACGACCTTCGTTTGTTCGTGGTACGTGGTGGCGCTGCGCAGTCCGAGACGCACGGGAATCGTTTCGTTTTAGTTCGCAATTTCGGTGTGATGGTGACCGAGTGACTCTAAGACTTCCGCAAGTTATGTTGCTCGGAATCACCTGTTTTATGTGCTTAGATGCCGCCTACGTCGGTATCTCTATCGAACTCGCGTGACTCAGGCGGAGGAGTGACACCAAGACCTTCGTTTTATCGGTTGTTCGGTGATGGGACGAGAGGTTATTGTTTCATTTTTGGTCAGGCCGGCAGGTTTAAAGTACTTGCCGTCTGGCGAGCGGGAGGTTAGCTTCGGAGATGTGCGAGACCGGGCAGGTTTAGAGTACTAACGGTTTTCGCTGCAGTGATGAGCGCCTCGGTGTGGAGTTGCAAGCGCGTGTTGGAACACAGTGGGAAAACTGTAGATACCGCTTCGGAGTTTTTCGGTGCAGAAAAACAGGGTTCTGGAGCTCGTCCCCACCACCGGATGTAATCTTGCGCGAATAAGTTTTCTGTTGTAGGTTCGGAATAGCTCGGCATGTTGGAGCGTTTTGGTTTGCTTTCTCGCTTGACTCGGACCGGTCCCAGCGCTTGCAGTAAGACTTTTCAGTTATGCGGTGCGGGGATTGGTTTGGCGATAGCGCGTACGCATTCTAATCCGCGAGTTCGTAGTCTTTTGTTCAGGTTAGTTCCAAGAGAGATAATCCGTTTTGAGCTCGCTGCTTTTCGACCCCTTTGTCTTGCCATCTTCAGTGCTGCGTCAGAGCGTTCTGGACTGCTTGCTTGCTTGAGCCGGACCCGTCTCGGTGCTTGCAAGAAGACTCCTTAGTCATGCGGTGCCGGGATTTGGTTCGGTGATAGTGGGTACGCTTTCTAGTGCGCAAGTTCGCAGTTCTTTGTTCAGTTCAGTTAAAAGATACTCCGTCCTGAATTAGCTTTTCCTAAAACGTTTCGGCTTTGTTGTTTTTTAGTGTCGGGAAGTGCACTGCATCCGCGTTTGTTTACGGTTTTATATTATTGTGTCGCGATAGGAGATTGAGTTGTTTAGTAAGCGTTTCGTAGTGTTGGTAATTTTAAGTGTTTGCGTGTTCTGGGACTTCGCTACGTGGAGTGCGCTGGGACTCTTCAGTGCTGTGTGTGTGTGTGCGCGACTGTGCGGCCTCCACGTACTCGGACTCGAGATTTGAGGGGAGGGTAGTGTGGGAACCTGGCAGTCCCCATCGTTCCTGTCGCCAGGGGCGCACCTCCCCTTTTCCCCTCTCCTCCGGCAACATCTCCGTGACATCCTCTCCACCCACCGCACGTGTGATTGGTGGGAGTGATACGCCAGGTGGCGCTCTCCCGAGCACGACTTTAGCTGATAAGGAGGGACAGCGTCCGGCGCGGGGGGCTTCTATCCTCTGGCTTGCGACCACCACCTGCACCGGACACAACATCGGGCCGCTTCCCCTCCGGGGGCTCCGGCGAGGCCACGACATCGGCACGGCGGGCAGCCATCGGCATCCTGGATCCGGCGACGACATGGGGCACGGGCAAGTCAACACCAGCCCGGGCCGGCGACCATCGGCCGACCAGAGTTCCCGCGGCACCACCCAGAGGCAATAAACGGTCACAACAGAGAACGGTGTGGCGTTGTTCACTCGGGGACGAGCTAGGGGAATAGGGAAACCCCACAAACTGCAGCCAAAGCCACAAGCGCGAGCTAGCCCACGCTCCTGGCTTTGAGACATGCATTTTTAGCGTGAGCGCTCGTTCTGCAGAAGAACGCTTCAAAGCAGCGGCCTTGAGCTCTTGCCCTCGGATACCAGGCGAGATTGTCACGCGTTGACGCCATGAAGCAGCAAGGCGCGCAACTATACTAACTATACCCTTGACCGTGCATGAACTATTGACGTCACGAGCGTGATACGCATTGCGGTTCTCGCTGGCCGACTTTGAAGCGAGTGGCAAAGAGCTCACGCTCACGTCATTTTGTTTTTGTATCTTTTTAGGTGCTGTCCAAACAGAACACCATGCACGACACCGAAACACCGTGCACGACAAAAAAAAAACGCGCACGTATTTTTTAAGAATTGTGAATGTTCCGGCGCTTGCGCACGCTTTCAGGGAGGCCACCAATCACGCAACCAGCACGGCTTACCTCCTCGCTGCCACGAACTCTGCTTTCTTGTTTTCCTGAGGTTGGAGACTGACAACATCAGCGGAGGCCTAGAGACAGTATAGAGCGTGTGAGTGGCTGCCTGGTCCACGTGATAAACACGTTCCAAGCTTCTGTTCAAGGAGGGAAGCGGAGAAAAACCTCCACGTCCAGTACAGCAATTGCTGTGAAATGCAGAAAATGTGTCCTGTTTGGACAGCCATTTAGCCGGTACAGGCTGCTACTCTTGGTTCAAGCTCACGCCACTGCGCGCTTTGTGAATGACGAAACAAACATCTTGAGTCTTATCATATAAACACTGAGACAAGAAGAAATAACATAACAAACAACCTGACACAAAAATAGCATTTTGTACCGTGTTGTCCTTTAGGTTATTTCTTCTTGTCTCAGGGTTGAGGTTATTATGTTGCGGTTTGGGTCTATTGCCCCGGATAGATCTTTTGTATTCTGTGTATCGATATATTTTTATTACAGTTGCGTCGTCGACAGAATATTCATAACGCCACCCTTGAGAATGATGCAAAAGTTGTGGGGCCCATTGGTTGCCCTCATACATGGGTAAACTACTTCCAAAATGTAATTTAATTACATTTACGATAACTTTGCTTCAATAGTAGTTTAACTACAATTACGATTAGTACTACGTGAAAAGTAATTAATTACTATTACAATTTACTTTTGAAAAGTAATGCAATTACTTTAGAATATCTTATTTCTGAGAGCGACCTGACTTGGGCCATATAACTTTAAACGAGTTGTATAGAATGCAACGTATTTGTTGATTCCTTACTCCAATGTTTACGTATAGTACTTTCTTTTTATGAATTTCGTTAAATACATGATAGAACTTGACAGTAGGGGGCAATGAAGTAAGACGTTCTTATACTTTTTTATTAAATAATAATATATTAGTTCATATGCTGGAAGACGCCAGATCGCTAACGAAAAAATTGGGCTGACAGACTTTTGTTAGCCAGGCAAATAAAAATGTGACAATTAGTCATATAGGAATATTTTACAAGTCTTAATATAAAAGTAAAATCCACACGCGCTAACATGACCACATTCACATGCAAACATCATGGTATTGTAAATTACTTACATTGAGTTCAATAAGTACTGAATCGGGGCCCCGAATCATTAGTGACAATATTCACAGGTGCGAGGTCAGTCTGCAAAGTGCTTATGTAAATAATATCCAAAGCAAAAACCAACAGGAAATAAACTTGACAATTATACAAAGATACACATATGCGACAGTACTGGAAGAGGGACCATAAAAAACTGGTAAAAAGAGAGAAAACTAACTTTATAGACAATTAATATCCGAAACTCAACTTAAAGCTGAAGCTCAATTTTATTTTCTTCAAGATTTTGACATGTTTACAATATTGTTTTCTTTTCTGCACCGCAGACGGCGCTACATGGCGCCGTTGAAGTAGGCTCCAAAGAGGATTGTCTCTCAGCCCGCAGTGAAAGCAACAAAACAACAAACAATGCGGCGTTATTTATGTCGTGTGTGTGTGTGAGCTTGTGAGTGCTTCACCGAGAGCTAGGCCGCTTGTGCGAGCGGCCTAGCTTTCAGAGAGGTTCCGTCGGCGCCGCAAAGTTTTGCAGAAGTAATTGTAATTGTGCCTCAAATTTTGCAATTACTGACACTAGAAAGTAATTAAATTACAATTACAATTCCTTTTAGCCAAAAGTATTTAATTAGAATCACAAATGACTAAGAAAAGTGGTTAAATTACAGTGATTTAATTAAAGTAATTGAATTACTGCCCAAGTATGGTCGCCCTTGTCCTTTTCGCCGTCATAACGACCGTGGGTTGGAACCCCCGGCCTCCTTGCCGTGAGCTTCGACTTCTTCGTGAAGCGTAGGAGGGTCCCTGGTCCTGGGGGCCCTTCCTGGGGGGCCTTCCCCCTCCCCCCTCTCCCCCCGCTCATCAGGGAACCTAGTTGTTTCGGCTGTACCGTCCGAGCGCAGCCAAAGGCTGAGGGACGGTTCGCAACTTCGAGAGGAGGATTCCTACGCACCACAAAGTAGTCCGGAAAAGTATTTTTTTTATAAATGACTGTTTTGTGCGTAAACATTGCACAATATTCCAGATGTGTACTGCTGAGAATGATTTGCAACTAAAGGAATTAAATAGCTGAAGTTTATGTTTTTATTAATATATGTAAATGCACGAGGTTTGGTGAAAACACGTACATCTGCTGGCAACACGGCTGCAGCGCTCGGTTTTTCTGTGTGATTTCGTTCCCGTAGTGGCCGAATCACGCGCTTCGCTGCTTTCCTCACCGAGTCAACCGAGTCGCTTCAAAACGTCCTTTGGCAAAGGCACGTTTGGGCGTCAGGCGCGAGAGGTCGTGATGAATGTCTACTTTCAAATTCGTCGGAGACTCCGGCCGCGTCGTACCGCGAATGCGTTGTAAACAAGAAAAGCGTCCGGGCCACTACAATTCACTGATACGCGGCGAAATCAGGGCACCCCTTTACCTGCCGATCACATTGAATGCCGAGAAGCTGGTGGAAAGGACTGCGCCAGACAGTACAAGGAAACATCAACGGCCGGGTCATCGGGCATCTTGCAATGTGTACTTGCATCTAGAAACTATGCCGAAATGCCGAACAGATGGAAAGCTCGGACACAGACGCCAGCGGCCAGCCTACGTACTGACATCCCCTGTGACTAAATTTCGTAACGTGAAAGGGCACTTTTTAAACCTGTAGCAGACGATACCGTTGAAGCACCCGTAGCAGACGAAATACTCGGCGAGCGCGGGCGGCGTGGACGACCAGCGGGGCAGCGGAGTGATACAAAAGTGCAGGCGAGATCAGGTGACCTATTGCCGGCGTGTGATTGGCTCCGGCCACACGTAGCTTTGGCTGCTCTCGGACGGAAGCTGAAACGAAGTATAGTTGTTTTGGCTGATAACGACGCTCGCAGAGGGAGAAGGTTTTCACGCGTTCCTGACTTTGGGAACGGTGACTCCTCCCGCGGATCTGATCTTCGCACACCCTGAACTGCGCTCTAGGGACACTGTCGACAAGGTGAGCCTTTATATCTGACCTTGTAGGGGCGGAGGTTTGGAACAGTCATGCCTTGGTGTTCTAATAAACGTCGTTGGACCCAGTTCCATTGCCAATGATCGCTGCAATGTCTCTCGAACATATTGCAGAAGCAAGACGCACGTAACAAAGTAAGGACAAAGTCCAAGGAAATTGTTTAGACACTCTTAAAATTACTGCAATGTCCCATTCAAGATGTCTCCCGCACTGACAGACTAACTAAAGGGTTATTTCAACAGCGGTGCCTCGCAGTGAGGACTTTTTCTTACCTTGCCTGTGCGGGGGACATCTTTAATGGGACATTGCAGCGCTTTTAAAAGTGTCTAAAAAATGTCCTTGGACTTTGTCCTTACTCTGTTACCTGCGTCTTTTCTTCTGCAATACGCGGTCGTTGCGGAGTGCGTATAAATGATGCGTCGGAAAACATCACAGCTATCGTTGCCACTTGTTTTCTAGGATACAGCAATAAGCTTATGATTTCTTTTTGTACAGAGAAATGCTTCCTCAGTATAGAAGATGCTTTCTCACCTCATGCTTGACTGGTGGAAGGCAGGTAGAGCCAAGTTGCGCATGAAGACGAGTCTGCATCAGTTATTACTTTTGGGTTTGCGCACATGTTTGCTGGTATCTGGTCTTTTGCATCACGGCGAAACCATGGCGGCGACTTTCAATCGGGAAGTCACACCCCGAAGCCATAGTGGCCTTAGGGTGGACAAACGTGTCGACAAAAAATCTTTGTGTACAAACAAACCGTGCTTCAGATGTTTTATTTACATTCCCAATTGCGGGCGCGATGCACCACATAAATTATTATCGTCAGTTTTCTGTCTAATTGTACGTAGAACTGATAGCTCGTTTTAAACCAATCTGTTGCACATTCTCAACGCTTCCTCGAAACCAAGGCCATAGTGCTGAATTTTCGGCGTCACCCAGAGAAGGCCACCGATGGGCAGAGATTGGGCACGAATGCTGTGTCATCATTTGGCTAGGAATCGTGTCCAATCAGAGGGAGCAAGAGTCCCATCCATGCGCTGACGCAGTGGTCGTGTTCACTGTGTGCCGCCCGGGCCTTCCTTAGGTGACCCTGAAAAAGTCAGCACTACGACTTTGTCTCTAGCAAGTGTTGACATTCTCTACTTTAGGTTTTAGAGACGAAATGCCTTCGGGTGATTTTGTTCGAGGTTTTTGCGAAGTAAGAAAAACGCGACTCATGTTTCGTTTTGCCCGATGAGACTTTTGACGATGTGCCCATTGAGATGAGTCTAGGATATCGATGTGCCTGTCTGGCGACCACAACATTTGCTGAGCTATACATAGCGAAGCTCGGCCGGCTGTCCTGGAGAGGTCAGGCGTTCACTTCGTTGCAGGCGGTGCTGTTGCCTCCGCAGTGGCACGTTCGTCCCCACTGGCCGCTGGGCAGGCAGAGGTGGCGACAGCCTCCGTTCTGGTGACTGCAGGCGTTGGTCACTGCGTGCAAATTGACCCCCGAGCTGAGGACAGATTCTACGAAGAGGAATATGACGAATGGCAAAGAGGCTAGCTCGAATGCGTGACCCTGGCATAGAGGGAAGGCGGTGGGGGTAAGGTCAAGTCAAGCGTAAGAATCGAGATGCTGCGGTCGTGTTTATGAAAGCCTAAGTAATTTTATTTATTTAAATAGTGGAAAGTCACCATGTTTCAATGTGCCTCCGCTGTAGATGAGAAATTTACCCAGTGCAGTACGACTGCAAACCTGGGATCTTTAACGTGCATCACGCAGTAAGGATAGGCGAGCGCAAGCTGGTATACGATGCTCATCCAGCCTTGGCCTTGTTCACGGCAACATGCGAGGACTTAAGTCAATAGACTCATTCCAAAACTCAAAGCGCCTCACCGCGGTGAAATGCTACGTTATGCATTCTGGGAATCAGTGGGAAGCAAAACCTATACGCGCTCCGCTTCTGGCCCACAGGTTCCCAGAATGCAGCGCGCGCGATGACGGATTTATGCAAGTAGTCTATTGGCTTCATTCGCGCCTATGGTGAAACTAAATTCCGCGTCTTCGGTGCAAGAGGGCCCTAACCAACGGGGCACTGGTCTTATCGACCAACACGTTGTTTACAAACAAGCCCGTGACGTCAATAAGTTCAGTTGGTGTATACGGCCCGCAAGTTCGTCTGCTCTCTCCTTGCCCACTTCGTGCGTTTGTCTACCCCCGACCTCGACCAGTGACGGCGCGCGCTTGGCTGCCTCGTCATCGCGCGGTTCCTACGCGTTTTTTATGTTGTTCTCAGATTGTCCATGCTCTTCCCTGCGTTCCGATGCGCGAAAAGACGCATTTTGGAACACTTGCTCGCCGTATACACCCTTCGGACACTTACCATCCGGGCAAAAAAATGCCGAGTAACTTGACTGTGGACGCACGCGCGGAGTCGAATATTCCGAAAATGGAGCCACTGCGCATGCTCAAAACACGTTCCTCGGCACAGTTGACTAAGATGGCAGCGCGCAGAAGGCAATTATTACGTCACGTCACGGCCAGGGTTATCAATTGCGATCGACAATTTTGACGGTGTGTAAAAAGCACCATAGAAGCTTGTGGTCATCGCGTCCAACCAACGCCGTCAAAGTTGACAGTCTGGCATTTCTCTTATGTCCGTTAATGAAAGTACAATTAATCGTATTTAAAACGTCATATGGGAGGCTGAACAATCGCTGAAAACAAACCACAGCGACGCCTCTTCGTCGAGCACGACGCCAAAAGCCCCAGCCGTCGACGGCACCTTCAAATGGCCCTCGGTTGCAGACCGCCGCAAAAGAGAGTACGGCGGGGCTTGCTTACGTTGTGGGCAGTGTCCGGCGACGGCAGTGATGCCGTATAGCTTCCTGTTGCCTCCGAGGGGCAACTTGAGTGGTTCAGCCGTGCCGCCGTTCCTGTCCACAGTGTGGATGAAGGGACTGCAGTGGGAAGGGCCCAACGAAAGCCGAGGGAAAAAACAAGAAAAAACATGAGTAAACTGCAGGCGTCACTGCGTCACTCAGTACGAATGTGCACCATTTTTGTATGTGAAGTCAGGAAAAAATTAAAGCACCTGTCAACTTCTTCCAGATTGATGCTTACAGAAACAGAGATGAGGCTAATACCGAACGCGATTTAATGTATTCAGCATTGAACGAATAGCTTTCTTTTTTGTGCGTGTGCGTGTGGGCAGCCTATGATGTTCTTATGTTCCAGAAGTGGGTTGCCATCTATCAAAACAGCCTACAAAATATAATCAGTTCGGCAAAGTAAACAGCACGGAAAACAAAACAAAACAACACAATAAATGAGTCAAGTTCAATGTAATTAACTACACCAAAAATAAACGTAGCAAAACGAAATTAATGAACCACCGAAAATTTTGACATGCTTAAAAAGGATCGATTACAACGGCATGGATGACTTTCAGTTACCCACCACCAGCGCAAGCTTCCTACCTTAGTTGGTGTCTCGTAAGCGTCGAGTCTGCACGTAGCCAAAGCACGGCGGAAGGCAAGGTGCGCGGGCTGGAGCTCGGATACCCGATGTAGTCGCACTCCCGTTGTCATATCGACAGAAATTTTCAACCTGGATTTACACGGCTCACACGTCATACAAAAGACCACGGTGTTCGCCGGTGTTATGATGGCGGAATCCTCTTCGTTCCCGCCTCAAGCATGCTCGAAGCTTGTGGACTTCGTGCGTGCTTCTAACATGTTAGCAGAGAGTGTTTCTACGACCAACGTGACCGTCATACAAGGAGGGACGGATGGATGGATGTTAATGGCTATGCGGAGCACAAGTGTCGTATGCTACTTTTGCGGTGGTTGCGGTGACGTCCGGATGCCGAGTTCTGTTTGGCTCTGACCGAAGGATAGTGGGTGGACCTCAAAGCAGCTTGGTTTGAGGTCTACTCACTATCCTTTCAATCAGAGCCAATCAGAACTCGGCGTTCTGACGTCACCACAATCGCCGCAAAAGTAGCAGACGACGGTTGCGCTCCGCATACCCTTTGTAATAGAGCACTTAACTACATTACCTCACATACCCCACAAACTGTAGTGGCTGGTCACCGATTCAAGAGCGGGCCTTCAACGCCTAGCTAATCCTGACTCCATGGACGAAACGACGGCCACCATACGACTTGCGTTAAAACAGTTACACAATACTGGATTCAACTATTGCGTTTCAATGGGTGCCTTCACATGTGGGATTGTTTGGTAATTCCGAAGCCGATAAACTCGCAGGAGCGGCACATGGACTGCCGCGCACTATTCCCAGTCCAACAGATTTCAATGCGACGCGAAAGTCCATCAAAAGTTACATAACTGAACTTGCTCCCACCACATACTCCCAACATCAGCCATGCGTCACAAAGGGTCTCACAAGAAAGAAGAGCACTCTCCTCATAAGAATACGCAGCAGAAGTGCATTTACAAATGCGTTTCTTTTTAAAATATCTGCAATAAAGAGCCCCCAGTGTCCGAACTGCAACGATGAAGAAAACATTTGCCACATCCTCTTCAACTGCGAAGAATATAGCGATCCACGTCACCGGTTCGTCACTGAGCTCGCCAGAATTGGACTTCGTGATCCAGACGACGAGGACATCATCTATCCAAGTGGTTCAGCCCGTCGCCGCCAAATAATACAACACCTGCTACTGAACTTCCTCGACGAATCCGGTGTAGCAAACCGCCTGTGAAATAACTCGATATTAACTCTCAGCGCGCTCACATCTTTATTTTATTTTTCTTTATTTTCCTTCCCCTTTCCTTTATCCCCCTTTCATTCCTTTCTCTCCACTTTCTTTCATGGGGAACCAGTTCAGCATTCCCGCTAGAACAACCTCCCTACTTCTCTCACGTCACCTCTCTCTCTCTCTC